>ONZH01006037.1:0-35000 GCA_900303285.1 Rhinella marina
GTGCTGCAACGCTTCCAGCTAGCGGCTGAGGGAGATGTTAAGGCACAGGAGGAGGAGGAGGAGGAGGAGGGGGGTTTATCAGAACCCATGCTGGCAATCTTGGGCGGGGGTGGTAGGTAGGCCGTCTCTGTTTGCGACCCCGTCCCCGCTTCCACTACATTCACCCAGTGTGCCGTCAAAGAGATGTAGCGTCCCTGGCCGCAAGCGCTTGTCCACGAGTCGGTGGTCAAGTGGACCTTTGCGCTGACTGCGTACCTCAGGGCCCGCCTGATGTTACGCCGACACGTGCTGGTGCAGGGCGGGGACGGCACTCCGGGAAAAGTAGTGGCGGCTGGGGACGGAATAGCGAGGTGCGGCAGCCGCCATCAGGTCGCGGAAGGCCTGCGTCTCCACAAGCCTAAACGGCAACATCTCCAGGGCCAGCAGTTTGGAGATGTGGCAGTTTAAGGCTTGGGCTTGGGGGTGACTCGAGGCGTACTTCCGCCTGCGGTCGAACGCCTGCGAGATGGACAGTTGTTGGGACGAGGAGTGTGAGGGTGCAGGCGAAGAGGCGGGGGAAGGGGAGGCTGAAGGAGAAGGCCCCAAAGTAGCCGAGGCAGAGGCAGATGTGGAGGTGTCCTGGCTGGAGGTCTGGACCGCAGTGGCAGCACACAACAAAGGGGAAGAGGCAGTGGCAGCAGGACCGGGCGCAGTTTGTATTGCGTTTGCTCTCTCCCACTCAGCCCAGTGCTTGACTTCCAAGTGACGCCGCATGCCTGAGGTGGTCAGATTGCTCTTCTCAGAGCCCCTACTCAGTTTTGAGTGGCAGAGTGTGCAAACCGCGCTCAGTTTGTCATCCGCACAAACATTAAAAATCTCCACACCACAGAAGTACGAGGCCTCGATGGGGAGCTTCTCGCGACTGCCCGCTGCCGGGAACAGCTTCGGCCGTGCTGGCTGTGGCCTCACTACTTTGTCTGGACTGTCCTCTGCCTCTGGACATCCTCTGCTGGACATCCCTCTGCCTGTGGACATCCCTCTGCCTGTGGACATCCCTCTGCCTCTGGACATCCCTCTGCCTCTGGACATCCCTCTGCCTCTTGCTGCCTTTTCGGTGCTGCGCAGACCACCACCTCTCCACTGCTTTCCCCGCTGGACATCACCCCTGGCCAAGTGGGGTCGGTCATTTCGTCATCCACCACCTCCTCTTCCTCACTCTGCTCCTCCTCCTGCCCACTGGACATTCCAACAGCCTCCCTTGATGGCAACTGCGTCTCATCATCATCATCGCTCATGATAACAGATGCTGGTTCAGGGTCCACATCAGCAGGAGATGGCGAAAACTCAAGGGTTTGGGCATCACTACAAACAAATTCCTCTCCTAGCTCCTGGGATTCTTCCGGCACATCTGAAAAAGGACCCGAAAAGAGCTCCTGGGGAGGGGTCAAGGGTGGGATGACTCTGTTGGCCAGGTGTGGAGGAAGGAGGGTCAGAGTGAGACTGTGTGGATGACTGGCTGGTGGAACAACTGTGTGGAAGCGCTATCGGCTATCCATTGCACCACCTGTTCAACCTGCTCAGGCCTCAACAGCGGTGTAACCCGCCCCCTGCTTAACTGTCCCATAAAGGCAGGGATTCTGGATGAGCGGGATCCTGGCTGACCCTCACCAGCACGCATTGTATCCCCACTGGCTTCAACAAGGCCACCAACAGCATTTCCGCGCCCCGTCCTCGTCCACGTCCTATTCCGCTAGCCCCCCTCCGCATTTTTTTTTTTTTTTGTTGCAAATACAATATTTGGGTATATAATTAGGTATGTGAACTAATTTAGCAAGAGAACGCACAGTACAGTGGCCAATTAAATGGCCTAGATATTGTATATTTCAAGGTACACAGCCGTGTACTAACTGAACAGACGGTGGGTATTTACACCAGGTATGTGAAATAATTTAGCAAGAGAACGCACAGTACAGTGGCCAATTAAAAGGCCTAGATATTGTATATTTCAAGGTACACAGCCGTGTACTAACTGAACAGATGGTGGGTATTTACACCAGGTATGTGAACTAATTTAGCAAGAGAACGCACAGTACAGTGGCCAATTAAATGGCCTAGATATTGTATATTTCAAGGTACACAGCCGTGTATTAACTGAACAGACGGTGGGTATTTACACCAGGTATGTGAAATAATTTAGCAAGAGAACGCACAGTACAGTGGCCAATTAAAGGCCTAGATATTGTATATTTCAAGGTACACAGCCGTGTACTAACTGAACAGACGGTGGGTATTTACACCAGGTATGTGAACTAATTTAGCAGAGAACGCACAGTACAGTGGCCAATTAAATGGCCTAGATATTGTATATTTCAAGGTACACAGCCGTGTACTAACTGAACAGACGGTGGGTATTTACACCAGGTATGTGAACTAATTTAGCAAGAGAACGCACAGTACAGTGGCCAATTAAATGGCCTAGATATTGTATATTTCAAGGTACACTGCCGTGTACTAACTGTACAGACGGTGGGTATTTACACCAGGTATGTGAAACTAATTTAGCAAGAGAACGCACAGTACAGTGGCCAATTAAATGGCCTAGATATTGTATATTTCAAGGTACACAGCCGTGTACTAACTGAACAGACGGTGGGTATTTACACCAGGTATGTGAACTAATTTAGCAAGAGAACGCACAGTACAGTGGCCAATTAAATGGCCTAGATATTGTATATTTCAAGGTACACAGCCGTGTACTAACTGAACAGACGGTGGGTATTTTACACCAGGTATGTGAAATAATTTAGCAAGAGAACGCACAGTACAGTGGCCAATTAAATGGCCTAGATATTGTATATTTCAAGGTACACAGCCGTGTACTAACTGAACAGACGGTGGGTATTTACACCAGGTATGTGAACTAATTTAGCAAGAGAACGCACAGTACAGTGGCCAATTAAATGGCCTAGATATTGTATATTTCAAGGTACACAGCCGTGTACTAACTGAACAGACGGTGGGTATTTACACCAGGTATGTGAACTAATTTAGCAAGAGAACGCACAGTACAGTGGCCAATTAAATGGCCTAGATATTGTATATTTCAAGGTACACAGCCGTGTACTAACTGAACAGACGGTGGGTATTTACACCAGGTATGTGAACTAATTTAGCAGAGAACGCACAGTACAGTGGCCAATTAAATGGCCTAGATATTGTATATTTCAAGGTACACAGCCGTGTACTAACTGAACAGACGGTGGGTATTTACACCAGGTATGTGAAATAATTTAGCAAGAGAACGCACAGTACAGTGGCCAATTAAAAGGCCTAGATATTGTATATTTCAAGGTACACAGCCGTGTACTAACTGAACAGACGGTGGGGTATTTACACCAGGTATGTGAACTAATTTAGCAAGAGAACGCACAGTACAGTGGCCAATTAAATGGCCTAGATATTGTATATTTCAAGGTACACAGCCGTGTACTAACTGAACAGACGGTGGGTATTTACACCAGGTATATGAAATAATTTAGCAAGAGAACGCACAGTACAGTGGCCAATTAAATGGCCTAGATATTGTATATTTCAAGGTACACTGCCGTGTACTAACTGTACAGACGGTGGGTATTTACACCAGGTATGTGAACTAATTTAGCAAGAGAACGCACAGTACAGTGGCAATTAAATGGCCTAGATATTGTATATTTCAAGGTACACAGCCGTGTACTAACTGAACAGACGGTGGGTATTTACACCAGGTATGTGAACTAATTTAGCAAGAGAACGCACAGTACAGTGGCCAATTAAATGGCCTAGATATTGTATATTTCAAGGTACACAGCCGTGTACTAACTGAACAGACGGTGGGTATTTACACCAGGTATGTGAACTAATTTAGCAAGAGAACGCACAGTACAGTGGCCAATTAAATGGCCTAGATATTGTATATTTCAAGGTACACAGCCGTGTACTAACTGAACAGACGGTGGGTATTTACACCAGGTATGTGAACTAATTTAGCAAGAGAACGCACAGTACAGTGGCCAATTAAATGGCCTAGATATTGTATATTTCAAGGTACACAGCCGTGTACTAACTGAACAGACGGTGGGTATTTACACCTGGTATGTGAAATAATTTAGCAAGAGAACGCACAGTACAGTGGCCAATTAAATGGCCTAGATATTGTATATTTCAAGGTACACAGCCGTGTACTAACTGAACAGACGGTGGGTATTTACACCAGGTATGTGAACTAATTTAGCAAGAGAACGCACAGTACAGTGGCCAATTAAATGGCCTAGATATTGTATATTTCAAGGTACACAGCCGTGTACTAACTGAACAGACGGTGGGTATTTACACCAGGTATGTGAACTAATTTAGCAAGAGAACGCACAGTACAGTGGCCAATTAAATGGCCTAGATATTGTATATTTCAAGGTACACAGCCGTGTACTAACTGAACAGACGGTGGGTATTTACACCAGGTATATGAAATAATTTAGCAAGAGAACGCACAGTACAGTGGCCAATTAAATGGCCTAGATATTGTATATTTCAAGGTACACAGCCGTGTACTAACTGTACAGACGGTGGGTATTTACACCAGGTATATGAACTAATTTAGCAAGAGAACGCACAGTACAGTGGCCAATTAAATGGCCTAGATATTGTATATTTCAAGGTACACAGCCGTGTACTAACTGAACAGACGGTGGGTATTTACACCAGGTATGTGAACTAATTTAGCAAGAGAACGCACAGTACAGTGGCCAATTAAATGGCCTAGATATTGTATATTTCAAGGTACACAGCCGTGTACTAACTGAACAGACGGTGGGTATTTACACCAGGTATGTGAAATAATTTAGCAAGAGAACGCACAGTACAGTGGCCAATTAAAAGGCCTAGATATTGTATATTTCAAGGTACACAGCCGTGTACTAACTGAACAGACGGTGGGTATTTACACCAGGTATGTGAACTAATTTAGCAAGAGAACGCACAGTACAGTGGCCAATTAAAGGCCTAGATATTGTATATTTCAAGGTACACAGCCGTGTACTAACTGAACAGACGGTGGGTATTTACACCAGGTATGTGAACTAATTTAGCAAGAGAACGCACAGTACAGTGGACAATTAAATGGCCTAGATATTGTATATTTCAAGGTACACTGCCGTGTACTAACTGAACAGACGGTGGGTATTTACACCAGGTATATGAATAATTTAGCAAGAGAACGCACAGTACAGTGGCCAATTAAATGGCCTAGATATTGTATATTTCAAGGTACACTGCCGTGTACTAACTGTACAGACGGTGGGTATTTACACCAGGTATGTGAAACTAATTTAGCAAGAGAACGCACAGTACAGTGGCCAATTAAATGGCCTAGATATTGTATATTTCAAGGTACACAGCCGTGTACTAACTGAACAGACGGTGGGTATTTACACCAGGTATGTGAACTAATTTAGCAAGAGAACGCACAGTACAGTGGCCAATTAAATGGCCTAGATATTGTATATTTCAAGGTACACAGCCGTGTACTAACTGAACAGACGGTGGGTATTTACACCAGGTATGTGAACTAATTTAGCAAGAGAACGCACAGTACAGTGGCCAATTAAATGGCCTAGATATTGTATATTTCAAGGTACACAGCCGTGTACTAACTGAACAGACGGTGGGTATTTACACCAGGTATGTGAACTAATTTAGCAAGAGAACGCACAGTACAGTGGCAATTAAATGGCCTAGATATTGTATATTTCAAGGTACACAGCCGTGTACTAACTGAACAGACGGTGGGTATTTACACCAGGTATGTGAACTAATTTAGCAAGAGAACGCACAGTACAGTGGCCAATTAAATGGCCTAGATATTGTATATTTCAAGGTACACAGCCGTGTACTAACTGAACAGACGGTGGGTATTTACACCAGGTATGTGAACTAATTTAGCAAGAGAACGCACAGTACAGTGGCCAATTAAATGGCCTAGATATTGTATATTTCAAGGTACACAGCCGTGTACTAACTGAACAGACGGTGGGTATTTACACCAGGTATGTGAACTAATTTAGCAAGAGAACGCACAGTACAGTGGCCAATTAAATGGCCTAGATATTGTATATTTCAAGGTACACAGCCGTGTACTAACTGAACAGACGGTGGGTATTTACACCAGGTATATGAAATAATTTAGCAAGAGAACGCACAGTACAGTGGCCAATTAAATGGCCTAGATATTGTATATTTCAAGGTACACTGCCGTGTACTAACTGACAGACGGTGGGTATTTACACCAGGTATGTGAAACTAATTTAGCAAGAGAACGCACAGTACAGTGGCCAATTAAATGGCCTAGATATTGTATATTTCAAGGTACACAGCCGTGTTCTAACTGAACAGACGGTGGGTATTTACACCAGGTATGTGAACTAATTTAGCAAGAGAACGCACAGTACAGTGGCCAATTAAATGGCCTAGATATTGTATATTTCAAGGTACACAGCCGTGTACTAACTGAACAGACGGTGGGTATTTACACCAGGTATGTGAACTAATTTAGCAAGAGAACGCACAGTACAGTGGCCAATTAAATGGCCTAGATATTGTATATTTCAAGGTACACAGCCGTGTACTAACTGAACAGACGGTGGGTATTTACACCAGGTATGTGAACTAATTTAGCAAGAGAACGCACAGTACAGTGGCCAATTAAATGGCCTAGATATTGTATATTTCAAGGTACACAGCCGTGTACTAACTGAACAGACGGTGGGTATTTACACCAGGTATGTGAAATAATTTAGCAAGAGAACGCACAGTACAGTGGCCAATTAAAAGGCCTAGATATTGTATATTTCAAGGTACACAGCCGTGTACTAACTGAACAGACGGTGGGTATTTACACCAGGTATGTGAAATAATTTAGCAAGAGAACGCACAGTACAGTGGCCAATTAAATGGCCTAGATATTGTATATTTCAAGGTACACAGCCGTGTACTAACTGAACAGACGGTGGGTATTTACACCAGGTATGTGAACTAATTTAGCAAGAGAACGCACAGTACAGTGGCCAATTAAATGGCCTAGATATTGTATATTTCAAGGTACACAGCCGTGTACTAACTGAACAGACGGTGGAAGAGCTGAGTTTTTAATATTCGAGGTCACATGGTTTTTCCAGCCAATCCATGTAGACGCTGTTTTCGCGCTGCCAGCGTGCTCAGCGTGCCTGTCATACCCCCCCTGCATGTTGATTGGTGGAAAAAGAGCGCCAGGGAAGGTGGGAGGGGAAACGAATTCTAAGTGCGCCATCGCTGTTATACTCGATTGAAATCGAGTATGCCGAATAGCGTAGTATTCGATCGAATACCGGCTCGATCGAACACTACTCGCTCATCTCTACAAGTTAACAGATAAGTCTCTAAAAACAAGGCAATAGTAGCTGATATTAGAGGAAGGAGTGAGTTGTCAACTGACATCATCACGCCCCTCTCGATACCACTAAAATAAACATAGTGAGATAGTAATTTGTCACATGGGTTTTGCTAAGTAAACCCCTAGAGTTATAATAAGCAATATAAAAACTAGCTAAACAGCTTTAGTATTGTAGAGAACTATAAAGAGAAACAATTTGATGTAACTACTGGTATATCAAGCATTTTCAGTGCGCAGACGTTTTGGCGTAAGTTTTCCCGAGCGCCTTCTCATCCTGGCGGATTTGTCATGTTGAGTAGATTCCCATGTGGTGGGAGTGGGAACACACGGCATATCTGAAAGATCTTTGACTTGGGCCCAGTCCTCCAGTTCCGTCTGTGGTATTCCTAAGCCGTCCAATAGCTTGAGCGCATCTTCCCTGGATCTTATTGTATATCTGTTGCCTTCAAATTAGGTTTGCAGACCGAATGGGAAGAGCCATTTGTAGGGAACCTTTCTAGACCTGAGGGATTCTGTAATTGGTTTGAGAGCCCTTCTTTTTCTCAGGGTGAGAGGAGCTAGGTCTTGGAAAATATGTACCTCCTGATTTTCTATGAGGTATGTGCCACCATCTCTACGTTGGCGCATGATAGCTTCCTTCACCCTAAAGTCCATTAGGCGGCAAATGACATCTCTTGGGGGCTCTTGTGGTTTAGGTTTTGGCCTCAGTGATCTATGCACTCTTTCAATGGCGATTTTATCTGAATTGTCCTCTCCTAACTTTCACAAATATCTCTTGTACAGTAGAAAGAAGAGAGTCTTGTGCAATAGTTTCTGGTATACCCTTGAGCCGGAGATTGTTCCTCCTGCCCCGATTGTCCTGGTCCTCAATGTAGTCAAACAGAGTATTCAAGTACGTCTGACACTTTTGGAAGTTATCTAAAGTAGCTGTTGTATGTTCACATATTGCTGATTGGAAATTGTCTAGGGATTCCACTCTGTGACCTAACATTTTAAGGTCTTGCTTAATGTCGCTTAGGTCTTCTGAGAGGGGTTGTAATGCTCTTGTAAGGGCCTTGTCCAGGGCTTTCTGTAGAAATGCTCTAGAGAGGGGGAGATCAGGTTGTGACAGTTGTTCAGAGTCACTAGGCAGATCATCCCCCGAATCCTCCCTGGAAGAAGCTCCCAAAGCTTTGGCAGGGGAGTGGGCTCTAGTAGCTGCGGCTTGTTTTTGTGGGGTTGATGCATTTTTTTTCATGAATTTGTCCATATCTCCTTTAAATCCACCCACTTTGTCAGAAGCGCCGTTTCCCTTATTATTGCCGTATTTTACCATAGTGATAAGGTAGGCAAATCGTGGTAAAGAGATGGGGCAGGTTGGGCGGACTAACATTACATAAGGACTTGTATGCAAATCAAGTAGCTTGTTATAAAATTGTAGGAAGAGTGCAGAGAAGGAAAGTGCAGGAAGGAATAAAAATTAGGTATAGAAAACTTAAAGAAAAATTAGGGTCCTTATGAAAACTGACTCTCCTATCTGGAGGAGAATTGGCACACCGTCAGGTCAGCTTATACTGGTTAGTGGCTGGAGCTGCACAGAGAAAGAGACTGTGGTAGATGGAGTTAAACTCACAATAGATGAATGGCTTTCTGCGGGGGGTAGGTTACCACTTATAATGGTGGAATGTCCTAGCTGATGATTTCTCTCCCGTCGGTCCCTCCAGCAGGTCAGTCTGAAGATGGTGAGTGCAGCCGGGATGGAGACTCGTATTCTCTCTACTCCGGTAAGTACTGTGGTCTGCACTCCTCTAAAAGCCCCTCGTGTCTGTACTCCAGGACTCTTCTTTAGCCGATGACAGCCGGTGAGAACGAGCGGCGCGTGTCCGGGACACGTGGGCCACAGAAATCGAGGCCGAGGCTTTAGGCCACAAGGAAGGCCCCGATTGTATCTTCGTCTCAGCAGGTTTGCCGAGAACCAGACTTGATGCTAGTTGTAGCCGAGGGTGACCAGAATGTCAGACTGGAAGATTTAGGTGGCCACGTTCCTCCAGAAAGCGAGGATGTTGGTAGATAGAAGTCAGCGGCGCAGAGCTGCTCAGGATTGCTTCCTTTCAGAGCCGCTGCTAGCCACGCCCCCCGGTTTTTAACATTTTTATTAAATAAAAATCTGGAAAGTGTGCTGCGCATTTGTATTCAGCCCCCTTCAGTCAATACTTTGTAGGGCCACCTTTCCCTGCAATTACAGCTGCAAGTCTTCTGGTGTATGTCTCTACCAGCTTTCCACATCTAGAGGCTGAAATTTTTGCCCATTCTTCTTTGCAAAACAGCTCATGCTTAGTCAGATTGGATGGAGTCTTTGAACAGCAATTTTTAAGTCTTGCCACAGATTTTCAATGGTATCTAACTTCTTCTTTGATCTAAACAATTCCATTATGCTGATGGCTGTATGTTTAGGGTCGATGTCCTGCTGGAAGGTGAACTACTGGCCCAGTCTTTTGCAACCTCTATCAGGATTTTCTCCGGAATTGCCCAGTATTTAGACTAGCTTCCTTGTCCCTGCGGAAAAAAAGCAACCCTAAATCATCATGTTGCCACCACCATGTTGGGGATGATGTGTTCACAGTGATGTTCGGTGTTAGTTTTCCGGTACACATAGTGTTTTTGTATTTAGACCAAAAAGTTCAAGTTTGGTCTCATCTGACCATAGCACCTTCTTCCACATGTTTCCTGTGTCCCTTGTATGGCTTGTGGCAAACTGCAATTGGGACTTCTTATGGCTTGCTTTCAAAAATGGCTTTCTTCTTGCCACTCTTTTGCAAAGGCCAAATTTGTGGAGCTGTGGATCTCTGTAGACAACGCATAGCGGTGATCGTACTGAAAAAGCCCGCATCCGCTCAAAAGCCAGCAAAGGATTATAAGTACGATTTTATCAACAACCATGGCGCAGACAGTGAGGAGAAAGGTATTATTTTAAACTGCAGGATCACCCCTACCAGGCTATGTGCCTGGTTTAACCCCTTCACGCCAAGCGCCGTAATAGTACGGGGCTGTGTGAAGGGGCTTGACGCCCAGCGCCTTAGTACTACGGCGTGCTGATCGGGCTGGTGCGGGAACTGCGACCGCCCGATCAGCTGCAGGGGGCCGGCTGTTCCCAGTAGCCGGACCCCTGCTGCATACGCCTGCATCGGTGAAAACACAGATGCGGGTGTATTAACCGTCGATCAGCGATGACCGCGGCACATGCGATGCGGGTGTGTGAAAGGAGAATCCATCGGGTTCCCGCTCTGCTGTGAAGGGGAACAGATGGCTTGGATGGCAGTCCGATGCCTTCCTTAGGCATCGTGGCTGCCATCCCTGTGAGCCTGTGAGATCCAGCCCCCTGGATCTCACAGGAAGCAGGCTGTAAGTGTATGACACTGGTAATACACTTACAGCCAGTGCATTACAATGCAAAAGTATTGTAATGCATTGTAAAGGGGGTCAGACCCCTAAAAGTGAAAAAAAGTGGGGAAAAAAGTGAAAACATCAAAAGTTTTACAAAAAAATAAGTTTCAAGGGGAAAAAAAGTGCACTTTTCCCAAAATAAAGTTTAAAAAAATTGTAAAAAAAAGGAACAATAGAAAAGTATACATATTAGGTATTGCCGCGTCCGTATCGACTGCCTCTATAAAAATATCACATCATCCACCCCGCCAGGTGAATGCAGTAAAAAAAAAAAAAACTGTGCCAAAACAGCCATTTTTTGGTCACCTTCCCTCACAAAAAGTGTAATAACAGGCGATCAAAAAGGTGTATTTACCCCAAAATGGTACCAATCAAACCATAATCTCGTCCCGCAGAAATTGATACCCTACCTAAGACAAACGCCAAAAAAAAAAAAATAAGGATCTCAGAAAATAGTAACGCAAAAAAAAAGATTTTATTCTGTTAAAAAAAAAACTAATGTGTAAAACTTAACAAAAATAAAAATGTTAGACATATTGGGTATCGCCGCGTCCGTAACAAATTGCTCTATAAAAATATTACATGAGATGGCCCCCCAGGTGAATTCTGTAAAAAAAAATTTTTAAAAACTATGCCATAACAGCCATTTTTTCCCCTCTTGCCTCACAAAAAGTGTAATACCACGCGATCAAAAAGGCGTATTTACCCCAAAATGGTACCAATTAAACCGTCATGTCATCCGGCAGAAATTTAGACCCTACCTAAGGCAATCGCCCAAAAAATAAAAAAAATATGGCTCTCAGAAAATAGCAACACAAATAAAATATTTTATTCTGTTCAAAAATGCATCTAATGTGTAAAACTTAACAAAAATAAAAATGTTAGACATTTAGAGTATCACCACGTTCGTAACAACCTGCTCTATAAAAATATCACATTAAGTCCCCCTAAGGTGAATGCTGTAACATTTTTTTTTAAATCACTATGACAAAACAGCCAATTATTGGTCACCTACCCTCACAAAAAGTGTACTAGCAGGCGATCAAAAATGCATATTTACCCAAAAATAGTACCAATCAAACCATCATCTCGTCCCGCAAAAAAGGGGGCCCTACCTAAGACAATCGCCCGAAAAATAAAAAAAATATGGCTCTTTAGAAAATGGCAAAAAAATATTTTATTTTGTTCAAAAATGCATCTAATGTGTAAAACTTTCCAAAAATAAAAATGCTATACATATTGGATATCAACGTGTCCGTAACAACCTGTTTTATAAAAATATTACATGAGATGGCCCCCCAGGTGAATGCTGTAAAAAATGTTTTTTAAAAACTATGCCATTTTTTCCCTCTTGCCTCACAAAAAGTGTAATAGCAGGCGATCAAAAAGGCATATTAACCCAAAATGGTACCAATCAAACCGTTATCTTGTCCTGCAAAAAATGAGACCCTATCTGAGAAAATCGCCAAAAAAATTAAAAAAATATGGCTTTCAGAAAATGGCAACACAAAAAAAAAGATTTTATTCTGTTCAAAAATAAATCTAATGTGTAAAATTTAACACAAATAAAAATGTTTGAAATATTGGGTATCGCCGCGTCCATAACAACCTGGTCTATAAAAATATCACATGATTTTTCGCTTCGGGTGAATGCTGCAAAAAAAATTTTTTTTTAAACTATGCCAAAACAGCTAATTTTTTTCACTCACAAAAAGTGTATGCCAAGCGATCAAAAAGTCTTATGTACCCCAAAATGGTACCAATGAAAATGTCACCTCATCCAGCAAAAAATTAGCCCCCACATGAGACAATAACTCAAAAAAATTAAAATCAATGGCTCCCACAAACCAATCCATCAAAATCTGTGCTGCAAAATCCATATGGCACTCCTTCTGTTCTGAGTCCTGCCATGTGCCCCCACAGCAGTTTACCACCACATATGGGCTGTTGCCGTATTCAGGAGAAAATGGGTAACAAATTAGGGGGTGCTTTTCTCCTGTTACCCCTTGTGAAAATGAAAAATGTGGGGCTAAAGCAACATTTTATTGGAAGAAATGAAACTTTTCATTTTCCAAATTCCGTAAAACGCTTAGGGGGTTAAAGTGGCCAGTACCCCCTTAATATATTCTTTGAAGGGTGTAGTTTCCAAAATGGGGCCAATTTTTGAGGGTTTCCACTGTAGGGGTACGTCAGGGACGGGTCTCTCAATTACAAAATGGTGCCTAAAAACCATTCTAGCAAAATCTGCCTCCAAAATTCGTATGGCGCGTCTTTCCTTCTGACCACTGCCACAAACCCATAGAGACATTTACCACCACATATGGGGTATTTCTGTAAACTGCAGAATCGGAGCAATGTATATTGAGGTTTAGTTTGCTGTTAACCCTTGTTGTGTTGCAAGAAAAAATTTTTTAACATGAATAATCTACCAAAAAAGTGAAATTTTGAAATTTCACCTCCATTTTCCTTTAATTCTTGTGGAACACCTCAAGGGTTAAAAAAGTTTGCAACATCATTTTTTTTATAATGTGAGGGTGTAGTTTTTAAAATGTGGTCATTTATGGGTGGTTTCCATTATGTAAGCCACTCAAAATCACTTTGTATCTGAATTGGTGCTTAAAAAATGGTTTTGGAAATTTTGTTGAAAATTTGAAAAATGGCTTCTAAACTTCTAAGCCTTCTAACGTCCTAAAAAAGTAAAATGATGCCAACACAAAGTAGACATATGGGGAATATAAAATAATAACTATTTTTGGAGGTTTTACTATGTATTTTGAAAGTAGAGAAATTGAAATTTGGAAATTTTTCAAAATTTTTGGTAAATTTGGTATTTTTTTTATAAATAAAAATGAAATATTTTGCCACAAATTTACTACTGTCGTGAAGCACAATATGTGACGAGAAAACTATCTCAGAATGGCTTGGATCAGTAAAAGCATTCCAAAGTTATTACCACATAAAGTGACACATGTCAGATTTGCAAAAAATGGCCTGAGCAGGAAGGTGAAAACAGGCCCGGGGTTGAAGGGGTTAATAGTGGTGATCTGGTGACAGAGCCGCTTTAATTTGAGCATGTTAGTTCTCAGCGCATTTTGACTTCTCCAGTGTAATTGAGATCTGTGACCCGCATCCTGGGAGTATCCACAGCATCAGGCTTCTACCTCTCCTTCCCCTCTCAGCTGGAACATCACAGATCTAAGGAGGGCCTGCCAGGCTTATTAGTATTAATTCATTAAATGGGTTGTCTGACTTCAGTAAGTGGCATTTATCATGTAGAAAAAGTTAATACAAGCCACTTACTAATATATTGTTATTAATCATATTGCTTCCTTTGCTGGCTGGATTCATTTTTCTATCACATTATACACTGCTCATTTCCATGGTTGCAGACCACCCTGCAATCTATCAGTGGTGGTTGTGCTTACGCAATATAGGAAAAAGCACTAGCCCAAGTGAGATCCCACGGTGCCGGCCACCAGAGAAGCTGAAGCTTTTTCCTATAGTGTGCAAGCACGACCACCACTGATGGATTGCAGTTTGGTCTGTAACCATGGAAATGAGCAACATATAATTTGATGGAAAAATGAATCCAGCCAGCAAAGGAAGCAATATGGGTTATAACAATACATTAGTAAGTGCCTTGTATTAACTTTCTCTACATGATGAATGCCACGAACTGAAGTGAGACAACCACTTTAAAGTCAGAAACTCCTTTTTCCAAAACAGTAGCTCATCTGACTGGCCTACTAAAGACACATGACAGATGCTTTCCTGAATTTGTTGTCTAGTTCTTTGAGATACCTATTTGATAACCTTTGATTGCTTAAGTAGCCCGATACTTGGACACCCTATAAACTATCTACTAACAGTACGTTAACACAGTCAGGTTTCTGCGTGAAGTTTGAAAGCCAACATCAGGGGATTTAAAAAAAAAAAAAAGTGGAAAAGTTGTATCTGTTCTTAATAGTGTTTCTACGTTTATGATCCACTCCTGGTTCAGACCTTATGGCCATACTGTTACACTTCCTACTTGCCAGATTAGTATGTTTGCAGCCTATAGTCTTGTTGTTCCTGTGATATTGTTGTCTATACAAACTGTTGCTGTTTATCTGTGGGAGAACAGACAGTGGAACTCCTGACTGGCATGCATTCTGATAAAAGTGACCAATTAGGCAATCCAGGGCAGTCCATAGTAACCTTTTCTCAGCAATGTGTATTTGTTTTATGTCAGATGAACAGCTATATAAGAAAAGTTCACTACAAAGATCACACCGGAGAAGACATTTACTTTAATGAAAGAGGAGAACTTCCTTCTAAGATGTATTTACAAAATTGGATCATTTATAAAGCTGAAGGTTTAATAATACCTGTGAAAGTTATTACCAGACCCCTAGAGGAAAAGCAGCAATACTTTATAGACCACAGAATAATTACCTGGAAAAGGGGCAAGGTAAGGATTGATATCAGTATAAATATACTATGCTATTAAAAAAACATACATGATGTTGAAAGGGATCTCTGGACATTGACGCAGAAAATTATCTTTCGGTGTCTCTTTCTTAAAGGTGCCACAGTCTCGGTGTAATGACAGATGTTCTCCTGGGTTCAGAAAAGCTTCTAATGGAGGTTTGCATATCTGCTGTTATAGTTGTGTCCCGTGCTCTGAAGGTGAAATTTCGAGCAGAACAGGTAAGTGTCATATATAATAATGCTATTGTAAACATAATTGTTTACAGTAGGCATAATAGTATTAAAGCTTTACAGTTAGTAAGGATAAAAAATAAGATCAACTGTTAAATCGCTTTGATTTATTTGACAATGACCTCATTATGTGAAAAAATGTTTCCAGACTCGAAATATGACAATAAAAATACATCTGTGGATCAAGAACCCCTCTGAACAATCCATGAACCATAACTGGTATTAGCTAAAGATTTGGTTCAGTTCTGAATCAGCAAATTATTGAAAAAGTTTGGTTCAGACCTCAATCAATTCAGCCAGAACCAAAGTGGCTCCAAATGTCCTGGAAATTTGTATATAACACCCGCTAGTCTCTTAGGACTCAACATTCTTCAGGAAAACATGTTATATCTTTTTGTTAATTTTTTATGAATTTATACTTTTTCCACCTCTCCGCCCAAGCTCTTGAATGCAACGACAGCAATAAAGCAATAGTAAATGATGTTTGAGAGACACTTACATACATACAGCGTAGCTGTGGGTAAACGCAGGTTTGATGGCTTTAACGAGTAGCGTGTTTAAAAACACACCACACCATCACGTGTTAGCCTGGGGCTACACGACGACATGTGTCGCGCGACAAGTTGCGCGACACACAGTGCACAACTACACGACGACAGTGCAACACCATAGACTCACATTATAAAAATAGTCGCGCAACATTACTGCGACAAAATGTCGCGCGACAAATGTCGTCGTGTAGCCCTAGCCTTATGCTGTTTCATATTTCAAAGCTTCCACAAATTGTCCCTTATAGACGGCAGTTGGTGTTTAACAATCTGTGTTACGGCTCGTTCACATCACCGTTAGGGATTCCGTTCTCCTGCTCCGTTATAGGAGCAGGAGAACGGAAAGGACGGATTCGGGGCATAACTGAGCCCAACGGAGCCTAATGGACCCCATAGACTATAATGGGGTCCGTTAGGTTTCCGCTCAGAAGATGATTTTTGAAGCGGAGACAAAAGTTGTGCACGCAGGACTTTTGTCTCCGCTTCAAAAATCATCTTCTGAGCGGAAACCTAACGGACCCCATTATAGTCTATGGGGTCCCTTAGGCTCCGTAGGGCTCAGTTATGCCCCGAATCCGTCCTTTCCGTTCTCCTGCTCCTATAACGGAGCAGGAGAACGGAATCCCTAACGGTGATGTGAACGAGCCCTTATAGGATTAAAAGAAAAACAGTGGATTGTTGGGGGGCCAAATGTCCAAAAATGATATCCTGATGGGGTTAGAATGCCTGCCCATATAACATGCACAAGTGTTGGTTGTCAGAAGAAAAAGTAGCTTGTTGTTAATAAGCCTAGACAAATTCTCCCTTTTAATTAGGATCAGCAGCAGTGCAGTGTGGATGTGGAAAGGGTAGGGAATTAGAGTCATGTGGCTGCACTATTATCGGCAGCAGACGCAGCAAAACAAGGAACACACAAGGCAGTAGATCGGCTGTCTATGGGTGGAAGAAGTAGTAGTGGAAGTGGTAGTTGGGGTGGATGCATAACAATGACATTGGTGGTTGTAGGGGATAAGCAGTTAGGTGCAGCAGCTGAGCCAGTGGCAGCAGCAATAGCTATGTAGAACATGTTTGCCGACAAGCAGCAGAAGCAGCTTGATGACTGCAGTGACATGAATCGGCGGCAGCCATATAGAACAAGAATGTGGGCAGGCCTCACAAGTGGTATGATGGTGGAAGTGGCATGATGGAAGCAGAAGCAGCCGGATGGAACATGATAGTAAGCAGGCAAGATGATGGTAGGCAGGAAGGCCAGCAGACACCAACAGTGGCTAGATGGGGCACCATCAACAAGGTCAGGCTTATTCATTAGCTTCAGCTGGAGGAGTGTGGAAATCCTCCAAAATCCAGGCTTGGTTCATTTCAACAAAAGTGATGTTTTGGACACTGGTGGATGACAACTTGATCTGTTTCTGTGTCACCATGCCCCCTGTAGCACCGAAAACCCTTTTCACGATGGGCTGGGCATGAAAGAAGACAGAAATAATACTGTGCCAATTTGGGCCACTGTTCTAGTCTGCCTGCCCAGAAATCCATGGGGTCATGGTATGCACCAGAGACAGACCAGAGTGTAGGTAGGCCTGAACCTGGGCACTGAGGTGGTAGGTCTCCGCTTGCAGATTTGCCTCAGCCTCCTCCATCGCGTTGAAGAGACTGAACTGGCTGCTACTGAGGCTTCTGTTGATTGTGGTGGCAAGAGGTGGGTGACTCTGTAGGGAATGGAGAGTAGACTCCCTTCAGATGTGCAGGCGGCAGGTGCCTGCTCTTTTGAAAGCCTCAGCAAGATCCATACACAGTGTTTCCTGGTAATGGCAGAGGGAGGAAAACATTCTCCCATTTTGTTTTGATAGAAAGTCTAAAAGCATTACTATTCAGTAATGGTCAGACTGCCTGATGTCAATGTCACATCTGTCAGTGCCAAAGCAATTGAGTAAACAGGTTGGCGCACTCTGGCCAATGTGCTCAAGGAGCCAGTTCTTTCCCCACTTACATGATTGTGTGTCGTGGTTGGTGTCACCATCATCATCCTCCTGCTCCTCATCCTCCTTCTCCTCCTCCATGGGAATTTAGTCCTTGTGTATCCCCAACAGCTACAGGGTGGACAGCAAGATGAGTTATCTGTTCTTCTGTGGCCATCACCAGCTGCATGAGCATTCTGTTCTAAAATAAACATGAGGGGGATGAGATCGTTCCTACCACAGTTGTCCCTACTGACAGGTTTCGCGGAAAAGATCTCACTGCCTGAACTCGAAACAACTAATGCTCGCTCCGCTGAGTCATTCTGGTGCATGATAAAATCTTTCACAGCTTTCCACTCCAGGTAGAGACTAGAGATGAGCAAAGTTTTTTAAAAATTCAATTTGATTACTTGTAAATAAATGTTTCCAAAAAATTAGATTCGACTTGAATTAATTTGTCACAAAGCATATTACATCAAGTCTATTTTGGACTGCTGTGGCCTATTGCTGCGAATGCCACCCCTTCTTCTGCTACTTCTGCCAGCTCCAGAAACATCTTTGCCACTGGCACCTGTCTGTCATACAAATTGTACAATAACAGTATCTGTAAGTGTAAAGAAGCAGTAACATTAGACCGCTTTTTCACCCCAATTACAGTATCAAGGCATTATACAATTACTTATCTATAACACCATTTTTCACCCCTATTACAGAATAAAGGTGTTATAAAATGACTTTTCTAGAAAACAATGTGGACAGCCCTATAACAGTAGTATTAGACCACTTTTTAACCCCATTTAAAGAATTAAGGTGTAATAGAATTTATTATCTATTAACCAAGGGGGGCACTGTTCAGTTTGTCCCTGCATTCTCCCTATACTGTGTAAAAAGTCTCCCTATGATCTCCCTAACTCTCCTTGCGCTGTCCCTGAACTCTTCCTATCCAATATGTTACTGTTAAAGGCTTTCTTCATCACTTTCCCTAGCACCTGTCATGTCTATCCCTATACTTAGTTCACAGTAAAATAGCAGAGATGAGCAGAATGAGGGTTTTACAGAACTGCGACACTACAGGGGCAGGCTAGCTGCTGATTGGCTGTCTGCACTGAATTATGGGTGATCTCACGTTTCCGTACTTCATACTTTCACTTTGTAATATGTGTAGCCGCCATTTCAGGAAAAAATCGATTTGTTACCACAAAGTGTGAGGAAATTAATGTTTCACAAACTTTGGATCAAATTTCAATTCATCAGCTTCAATTTGCTCAACACTGGTCAACACAGCCAAGCAGGAGTTGTCAGATTGCTGGCCATGTAGAGTTGTTTTCTGTCCAACATACAATAATCACCGGAGTCCTCACACTCTATGTCACTTTTATCAGACTGTAAGATATGTGCAGTAAAATGGTGCTGGGCAGTGTTTTACTGGATTTGTCTGAAGCAAACTTGAAAAGAAGAAATCCCAGAGCCAGCAACACTGCAGCAGGGCTTTTCTCCTAGAAACCAGGAGGATTACTGCTGTAGGAAGGATGGGAAAAGGAGAGCAGCAAAGGCCAGACAGATGCTGGTGGTAGGAGACTCTATTATTAGGCAGACAGACAGGGTCATTTGTCAGCAAGACAGTGAATGCCAGACATTGTGTTGTGTTACACGTGCTCCGGTTTGGCATATTGCAGATTGGATAGACAGATTTCTGGGTGGGGCTGGGGAAGACCCAGAGGTAATTGTCCATTTTTGTCAAAGTCAAGGGGATATAGAAGGTCCCTAAAAAATAATTCCCTAAAAATGATTTTAAGGTACTAGGAGAGAAGCTCAAGTCTAGGACCTCCAAGGTAGTGTTTTTAGAAACACTATTAGTGCCACAAGCATCACTAGAGAGACAACGGGAGCTTAGGGAGTTAAATAAATGGCTCAGAAGCTGGTGCAGGAAGGAAGGGTTTGGGTTTATGAAGAACTGGGACGACTTCTCTGGCTCTACAAAAGGCTCTGGCTCTACAACAAGAACTCTACACCTTAATGTGGAAGTTGCGGCTGCTCTAGTGAAAGAATGGTTAGAAAGCTGGAGGAGCTTTTAAACAAAAGAAGACAAAGGAGCTGATATCTGTGGTGCCAAGGCTGTTAGTATATCCAGTAATATACATAGCTGGCTAACTGTAGATATGGTCCAAGCTAAGTTAAATAAGGTAAATATGAACAAATCTCTGGGCCCAGATGGATTACACTCAAGAGGGCCATTGCTGTACCCTTGTTTATAATTCTTAAAGATTCTCTAGGTACTGGTACAGTGCCAAGTGATTGGCGCAAGGCAAATGTGGTGCCCATATTCAAAAAAGGATCTAGGTCCTCCACAGGTAATTATAGACCAGTTAATTTAACTTCTGTTGTGGGAAAAATGTTTGAAGGACTCTTAAGGGATTATACAGGAGTATGTGGCTATAAATAATATTATAAGTGATAACCAACATGGGTTTACCAAGGACAGAAGTTGTCCAACTAACCTGATTTGTTTTTATGAGGAGGTGAGAAGAAGATGCCGTGGATATAGTGTTTCTGGATTTAGCAAAGGCTTTTGGTACTGTCCCTCATAGACCTTTAATAGGTAAAATAAGGTCTATAGGCTTGGAAAGTATAGTTTGTAATTGGATTGAAAACTGGCTGAAGGACCGTGTCCAGGATTGTGATCAATTATTCAAATTCTAAATGGTCCCGGGTTATAAGTGGTGTACCCCAAAGTTCTATGCTGGGTCCTCTATTATTTAATTTATTTATTAATTATATAGAGGATGGGATCAATAGCACCATTTCTATTTCTGCAGATGACGCCAAGCTATGTAGTAGTGTTCAGTCTAAGGAGGATGTCCATAAGATAAAAGCTGATTGCAGACAAGAATAGGACATGCTCTACCTTTTTTTTGCGAGGCCGCGCAATGGAACCACGGATGCAGACAGCACACACCCAATGAATGAATAGGTTCGCACCCATTCCGCAAAATTATGGAACGGATTCATGTGTCATTCATTAATTTGATACGAATTTCAGGATAAACTCGATTTGCCTCGAAGCCGAATTTCCTTGTGCTTCATGTCGGCAAATCCATTTATCCTGAAATAGTGTAAAAAAACAAAAAATCCATACTTACCTCCTCCATTTGCTCGCGACGGGCCGCCAGCCGCCATCTTGATTGAAGATCCCGGGCAAAATCCCACGCGTAGTGACGTATGACGTCACCACGCCGGCTGGCGTGATGACGTGATCTCACGCCGTGCGAGATTTCGCTCCAGATCTTCAGGCAAGATGGCGGCGGCCGGCCCATCACGAGCAAATGGAGGAGGTAAGTTTGATTTAATGTATTTTATTTTTATTTTGCTTTTACACTCAGACGCCGCGATCATGTATGAACTCGGCATCTGAGGGGTACAAAGACGGGGGAGGCGCTATCGCAGCTCCCTGTCATTGCACCCACTGCGTACAAAAAAGATGCGCTTCGTGGCGAAGTAATTCGTAACAAAGCGATTTTTTGGGTAAAATTCGGTGAATCAGCCGAATCGAATTTTCAAAAATTCGCTCATCTCTAAACATAATGGAAACATTTTTCAATGTGCTGAGGCAAATTAACAAACTGAGACCTACAGCCTCAATGCCCATTTTCAGTCCTACCTGGTGTCGCTTCTTTTTGTGGTGTATACCCTGTTCCCTGACTCCATAGACTTCTAAACAGACATACTAGTGGCCCGAAAAGGGAAATATATCCTTCTGTGTTTTTTACCTTGCCCAGCCTCCAATGTAATCTGCAGTTTCTGCCATCATACCGCTGTGCTGTCTGCCTACCATCATGTATCGTACAATATATCTGCTGCTACAGCTGCTGATTCCGCTCCAGCTGCTATTCCATTCTGTTAATGCTCTCCCTCCTTCTTATTCCATTTACCTATACTGCTACTACCATTACTGCTACACAGCTGAGACTACTACTCTTACACACATTTACTACTACACAAATCTAATACCTTGTCTGTACTATTTTGTGCTACTACTGCTACTCCTATTATGGTCACATGTTACTATTTACCTACTCTTTCCACATTTACACTGCACTGCTGCAGCTTACTGTTAAAGGGAGAATTTTTCCAGGTTTGTTCAGAACAAACCACTTTTTCTTCCAACAATTAACACTTGTGCTGGTATGAATATGGGCAAACATTCTGTCCCTGTTAATGCATAATATTTGGGTGCTTGTATAGAAGGAGACATTCTATCTTCTGACAGTTAAAACTTTTGCGTGAATAAATACGTCCAGGCATTCTGACCTGTTATACATAGCATCATTTTGGACTCTTGTGCAAAACAAGCCACTCTACATTCTGACAATAACATGCTGTATGTATGTGTAAACAGGGGCAGGAATCTGCCCCCATTGAATCATAATGTTTGGATGCTTGGTCCCAACAAGCCACTGTATTTTTGCCATAACACAGTGTTTGCTTAAATACCATCTGCCCCATGATAAGAGACCATTTTTTAAAGATTTCCAAAAGGAATAGGGTGGAGAGAGAGGATACAATTTTTTAAGAAATTAATAAAAATGATTTTCCTCACAAATCTGAGTCCTATGAGACTAGAGGGTGTTATTTACCAATTTTCAGGGCAATTAGCACAATTTTAATTCATATACAATCGATTGGGACACAAATACCTTTTTAGCAAAAAGTCAAAGAATTAGACACAAAACAAAGTTTAAAGGGGTTGTCCGGGTTCAGAGAAGAACCCGGACATACCTGCAATTTAACCCAGGCAGCCTGCCTGAAGAGGACATCGGAGCATCTCATGCTCCGATGCCCCCCCCCTTGCCCTGCGCTAGATCGCGCAGGGCAAGGTCTCTTTTGTTTGTAAATACTCGCTGCCGGGTGGGTACTTCCGCCCGGCAGTGAGTTCGGTGACGTCACCGGCCTTAATGGGCCGGCTTTAGCGCTGCCCTAGCCGTTTTACTGGCTAGGGCAGCGCTAAAGCCTGTCCATCAGCGTCGATGACGTCACCGGCTCACTGCCGGGCGGAAGCCTCTGCCCGACAGGGACCGGTACGTCACCAGAACCGGGCTAAATTCCTTTGCCCTGCGCTTCTCTGAACCCGGACAACCCCTTTAAGTAATTTGTTCATACTTAGTTTCTATTTTAAAATAGAATACACATGTAAACTGGGACCTAAATGGGCTGTGTAATGCTATTTCCATAACACCAGTCAATTCTGGCCACCAGTGGCGTAACTAGAGTTCTATGGGCCCCAGGGCAAATCTTTAATTGCCCCCCCCTATAGGTTTGAATACATTGTAGTACAATATTAAATATATAAATAACGGAGTACCTTTATATACAGAGTACTATCCACTGATGCTGCCAGAATTATTTTTATTTTTTTACAACAGATGTGCAGGTCGGGGGACACCTGGGAAATAGTGACCATAATATAATAACCTTCCAACTGTCATTTAAAAGAGCGTTTCTTCAAGGAGGAACAAAAATACCAAACTTCAAAAAAGCAAAATTTAGTCAACTAAGAGAGGCCATAGGCCTTACTAACTGGGACAAAGTCCTCAAAAATAAAAATACAGCCACAAAATGGGAGATTTTTAAAAGCATCGAAATATCTAATTGTGAGATATACATACCTTATGGGAATAAAAGGTTAAGGAACAAGATAAATAGAGCTGTAAAGAAAGCAATAAATGACAAACAGAAAGCATTTAAATCACTGAAACAGGAGGGGAGCAAGGAAGCATTAAAAAACTATAAGGAAAAAAATAGAATATGTAAAAGACAAATAAAAACAGACAAACTAGAGACCGAGAGATTAATCGCCAAAGAGAGTAAAACTAACCCTAAAATGTTCTTTAATTATATAAATGGTAAAAAGTATAAACCTGAAGGTGTCGGCCCCTTACAGAGTAATGAGTGGGGAGTTGCAGAGAGCGATGAGGAGAAAGCAAAGCTACTAAATATCTTTTTCTCCACTGTATTCACTGAGGAAAACAAACTGTCAGATAAAATGCAGAATATAAAAGTAAATTCCCCATTAAAAATGCCCTGTCTGAAAAAGATTAAAATAGACAAATCGTCAGGACCGGATGGCATACACCCCCGTATCCTAAGAGAATTAAGTAATGTCATCGCCAGACCCTTATTTCTGATATTTAAGGACTCTATATTGACAGGGAGTGTTCCACAGCTTTGGCGCATAGCAAATGTGGTGTCAATATTCAAAAAGGGTCCAAAAACAGAGCCCGGGAGCTATAGGCCGGTAAGTTTAACATCTGTCATGGGTAAACTGTTTGAGGGTTTTCTAAGAGATGCTATCTTGGAATACCTCAATGAAAATAAGCAAATAACTCCATATCAGCATGGCTTCATGAGGGATCGGTCATGTCAAACCAATTTAATCAGTTTCTATGAGGAGGTAAGTTCTAGACTGGACCGCGGCGAATCAATGGATGTTGTATATCTGGACTTCTCCAAAGTATTTGACACGGTACCACATAAAAGGTTAGTATATAAAATGAGAATGCTTGGCCTGGGAGAAAATGTCTGTATGTGGGTAAGTAACTGGCTCAGTGATAGAAAACAGAGGGTGGTTATTAACGGCACATATTCAGACTGGGTCACTGTCACTAGTGGGGTACCACAGGGCAGTATTGGGCCCTATTCTCTTCAATATATTTATTAATGATCTTGTAGAAAGCTTGCACATTAAAATATCAATTTTTACACTAAACTGTGTAAAGTAATTAACACAGAAGAGGACAGTACACTGCTACAGATGGATCTGGATAGACTGGAGGCTTGGGCAGAGAAGTGGCAGATGAGTTTTAACACTGACAAATGTAAGGTTATGCATATGGGAAGGAATAATGCAAGTCACCAGTACATACTAAATGGTAAAATATTAGGTAACTCTGACATGGAAAAGGACCTAGGAATTTTAGTGAACAGAAAACTAAGCTGTAGAAACCAGTGTCAGACAGCTGCTGCCAAGGCCAATAAGATAATGGGTTGCATCAAAAGAGGCATAGATGCCCGTGATGAGAACATAGTCCTGCGACTTTACAAATCACTAGTCAGACCACACATGGAGTACCGTGTACAGTTCTGGGCTCCTGTGAACAAGGTAGACATAGCAGAGCTGGAGAGGGTTCAGAGGAGGGCAACTAAAGTAATAACTGGAATGGGTGGACTACAGTACCCAGAAAGATTATCAAAATTAGGCTTATTCACTTTAGAAAAAAGACGACTGAGGGGAGATCTAATAACTATGTATAAATATATCAGAGGTCAGTACAGAGATCTCTCCCATGATCTATTTATCCCCAGGACTGTGACTGTGACGAGGGGACATCCTCTGCATCTGAAGGAAAGAAGGTTTGTACATAAACATAGAAGAGGATTCTTTACTGTAAGAGCAGTGAGACTATGGAACGCTCTGCCTGAGGAGGTGGTGATGGTAAGTTCACTAAAAGAGTTCAAGAGGGGCCTGGATGCATTTCTGGAGGGTAATAATATTACAGGTTATAGTTACTAGAGAGGGGTAGTTGATCCAGGGAGTTATTCTGATTGCCTGATTGGAGTCGGGAAGGAATTTTTTTCCCTAAAGTGGGGAAAATTGGATTCTACCTCACAGGGTTTTTTGCCTTCCTCTGGATCAACTTGTAGGAAAACAGGCAGAACTGGATGGACAGATGTCTTTTTTTGGCCTTATAAACTATGTTACTATGTTATAAACTATGTTACCCCTTGCTGCCCTGCTGTGCCCAATATGTTACTACTGAGCAGTCCAATGGCAGCGGACCATGTCATAGCCAGGGAGGAGACACCTACTGAGAAATGTTGGCATCTCCCCCTGCCTGTACCGGTGCTCAGTATTAACATATTGGGCGCCAAAACCTTGGGGGATCACATCGGGGCAGATGAGGGATCTTTCAACAAAAGAAAAATTTTGGCAGCATCAGTGCAGGGTACTCAGTTAAACATTAAAAAAAAAAATATTAAAAACGTGAATGATCCTCTTCAGCACCACTTCCAAAGGGATGTCTAATTTTTTACTTCCCTATCATAATAAAATAAAATGTACATTTAGTGTAGGTCATGAACCTCATGGTTATTTCCAACGTTTTGTCAATGGCCCCCTCTCTCACTGTATATATTTCATTTTGCCTCCTCTTCCTGTTTATATTTTATTTTGCCCCTCTCTCTCTCACTGTATATATTTTATTTTGCCCCTCTCTCTCACTGTATATTTTTTATTTTGCCTCCTCAGTATATAATGAATGATTTGCTGCCTGTGCCCTCTTTTCTGAATTCAGACCATAGAGCCGCACTGCTGGGTGTTCCCCCCCCTCCCACCTCAAAGTATGAAGCCGGCGTGGGCATACATAAAAAAAAAGAAAACTTACCTACTCTGTTCCTCTCCATCCGTTTGTACTTGTGGGCTTGAGTTCAGTGAGTTCAGTGAGATGACATCATCTCACTGCGTAGTTCCGTCATACCCTCTGCGGCGCTGCTTCGTTGTGTCATCTCACGAGACTCGTGACATCCAGTGCCGGGTCTCGTGCTGACAACATTGAATTGACAGATGGCGGTACAGTGCAGAAGAGGGTATGGGTGGTTATGGGGATGTGCAGATGTGTGCAGGTAGCGCAACCGCACTGTAGGCCAATTAAAATATAAGGTTGCAGAGAGGCCCAGACTGGCTACTAAAAGCAGCACTTGCGGGGCTGCAGGCCCCCTTCCCTGCCGGGCCTGGTCGTGGTCGTTACGCCCCTTCTGGCCACCAAATATGATGGATATTATGATTGCATTCATGAGCAGAGATGGAAGTACCTCTTAGTCTGATGCAGGAAGAGTGCCAACTTTTTAGTTCCTTTTACACTCATGACCTGGGGGTTTTCATTCGGCCTTCACTTGGATCAAGTAATTAGACATTAGATGAATTTTACTTATTAATTTTTAGAGATGAGCGAGCATACTCGTCTGATCAGGTGACCCTGGAATATACTAGTGACTGGCCGCGGCGCTCGGCTCAGATGCTGTCTGGATGTCGTTAGGGATAGAGCTGCTGCGTTTCAGGGAGAGTGTTAGGGCCTGCATTTAGTTCTCTGTTAGGCAGGAATCACCCACAAAGAACCCAACAGCCCTTCTAAGGGATAGAATACATTTTTTTTGTCTCCTGGCTTGGCTGGCTGGCTGGCACTAGTAGTGCAGCTATCGCCATATATCACCCCCTTTTTTCTTCTTTGCCTAACGCTGACCAAAAAAATGCCATTTTTCAGAGGTCCAAAAGGCACTCTTTTACCACAATTTTTCAGGAGGGCCACCTACAGGCCCTCTCTCCAAACAATTTTTCCGGAGGTCCACCTACAGGCCCTTTCTCCAAACAATTTTTCCGGAGGTCCACCTACAGGCCCTCTCTCCAGTTCCAGTTTTATTTGCGCAAACTGCGTAAATTTTTATTTTTGGGATAGGTGTGAAAAATAATATTACCTGCGTATCTATATTGCCCAACATTGGAAACGGTAGCCACTAGAAGACCAAACACATGCTGCCCACAGGGTTCCGCAAATATCCTGGTCCACAATGTCAAGGAGCTCGAGGTTCTGTTGATGAGCAACAAGTCCTTCTGTACTGAAATCGCCCACAACGTCTCCATCTAAGAACCTAAAGATCATTGTGGAGAGAGCGGCACAGCTCGCCATCAAAGTGACGAACCCCAACGCCAGACTGCGCAGAGAAGATAACGAATAAATATCTTTGTGGTTATTTGTGCTAAATAAAAGTTAAATAAACACAAAAAAAAAAAATTGATCTGTTCCTGTGCCTGATCCACCCAAGTTGAATCTGTCCCATCATGAGAAAGTCCCCCCAAGGAGTCCCCACTGTAACTTGCTTCCCATACAACTACCTCACCCCCCGACACCTGTGTCTCGCCATTGTCCACCACCTTCTCAGACAACACTGGTAAATCCCCACTGTCAGCACACGGAGACTGCAAAAGGTCTTGCAAATTGGGGCAGAGAATGTTCTGGGCTAGCACATCAGAGAAGGGGTGACTATGGGGCTCCAGGGAGTACGTGACCACATGCAATCTCCATTTAAAAAGTCATGCCACACTTGATCGAGCTCATAATTGACAATTGTACCGGTTGATGCTAAATTTTTAAGTTGGGGTCCTGCGTCGTCATTCTATCTACATCCGGCTGTTGTCACCACCACACACGCTAGCCCAGGGGGCACTCCTCTGGCTCTTCCAGCTCAACCTCCTTCCCCCCAGCCTGCCCCCCCACTTACAGGCCCTCTCTCCAAACAATTTACGTCTTTGTCCTATCTTTCTCTCTCTCCAAACTATTTTTCCAGATAGCTGCCATATACGGTATTAAACTGAGTAGTATACATAGAAGACATACCACACTTGATCAATCTCATAATTTACGACTGTACCGGTTGATGCTAAATTTTTAAGTTGGGGTCCTGCGTCGTCATTCTAAATATATCCGGCTGTTATCACCACCACACACGCTAGCCCAGGGGGCACTCCTCTGGCTCTTCCAGTGAAACCTCCTTCCCCCCAGCCTGCCCCCCACCTACAGGCCCTCTCTCCAAACAATTTACCCGGATAGGGGACGTATTAGATATTGTACTGATGTTTTTTTTTGTTCTTCTTTGAATTGGCTCCTGACCTGTGATAGGCAGAGCATGGACACGTCCCCTTAGCTGCAGTGGGAAAGACACTCCCCTGGCCAGAGCAAGCTCTTGTTCCGTTTTCCGTGGTCGAAAAATCCATGAAATATAAGGTCCCAAGATAGGGGACGTATACGGTATTAAACTGAGAAGAATCGATACCATACCGGTTGATGCTACAGTTTTTCCAAATCCATTCCGGCCATTGTCACCACCACACACGCTAGCCCAGGGGCCACTCCTCTGGCTCTTCCAGCGAAACCTCCTTCCCCCCAGCCTGCCCCCCACCTACAGGCCCTTTCTACAAACAATTTACCCGGATAGGGGACGTCTTAGATATTGTACAGATTTTTTTTGGCTCTTCTTTTATTTGCCTCCTGACCTGTGATAGGCAGAGCATGGACACGTACCCTTAGCTGCAGTGGGAAAGACACTCCACTGGCCAGAGCAAGCTCTTTTTCCGTTTTCCGTGGTCGAAAAATCCATGAAATATAAGGTCCCAAGATAGGGGACGTATACGGTATTAAACTGAGAAGAATCGATACCGTACCGGTTGATGCTAGAGTTTTTCCAAATCCATCCGGCTGTTGTCACCACCACACACGCTAGCCCAGGGGGCACTCCTCTGTCTCTTCCAGCGAAACCTCCTTCCCCCCACCTACAGGTCCTCTCTCCAAACAATTTACCCGGGTAGGGGATGTATTAGATATTCTACAGATTTTTTTTTAGTTCTTCTTTTAATGGCCTCCTGCGATAGACGGGAATCAAACCCGGGTCAACTGCTTGGGAAGCAGCTATGCTCACCACTTTACCACCAACAGCCACAGCAACTGATAAGAACAGATACTAAACTTGATGTCAGCTGCAGTGCGAGCATGAGCAGTGGTGTCACCTGCAGGCGGTGATTGACATTCGTTGCACCTAGTTGGGTGCTTCCCTAACATGTGATGGGTATTTGCCTCGCCTTTCTTGGTCTGGGTGAGCACAATTGCCATGAGGGTAACCACCAGGCTGTTGCCTGAGAATTTGGGGTAATGGTGGGATTAGGCAGCCTCAGAGGCATCCATGCATGCTGCCCCTGCTGTTTCCTGTCCATTTCCGTGGTGTTTCCATCATTTTCTGAGGTTTCCAGGTTTTCACCCAGCCTTCCCTAGGCAGAGCCTTGGTCCCCTGCAAAAAATGCTCGAGTCTCCCATTGACTTCATTGGGGTTCGTTATTCGAAACGAGCACTCGAGCATCGGGAAAAGTTCGACTCAAATAACGAGCACCCGAGCATTTTAGTGCTCGCTCATCTCTATTAATTTTACTATATTTTCTCATTTCATTACAGATGCTGAAAATTGTCAAAAATGTCCTGATGAAGAGTGGCCTGATGACTCAAAAGTGAAATGTGTTCCTAAACTCTTAGAATTTCTCTCTTATGAACATGATACTCTGGCAATTATTTTTATAGCAGTTATTTTATTTTTCTCTTTATTAACACTTTTCATTTTAGGAAAATTTCTCTTCTGTTGGGACACTCCTATTGTCAAAGCAAATAACAGAACTGTGAGCTTCATTCTTTTGATCTCCATCTTGTTGAGCTTCCTTTCCGTGTTTCTCTTTCTTGGACGTCCAGAGAACATCACCTGCGTGCTCAGACAAACCTCATTTGCAATCTTCTTTTCTATCACTGTGTCTTGTGTTCTGTCTAAGACTGTCACAGTTTTCATTGCCTTTAAAGCCACCAAACCCAATAGTTTCTGGAAGAAGTGGATGGGTATAACAAAAGGCAATTATGTGTTTTTTATTTGTTCCTCATTCCAAGTTCTTATTTGCTGTTTTTGGTTGTCTAGTTCTCCTCCTTATCAGGAGTTGGACTATCACACTTATCGTGCAAAGATCATCATTCAGTGTAATGAAGGCTCAGATATTTGCTTCTACTCTGTGCTGGGTTATATGGGTTTCTTGGCAGCATTGAGTTTTGTTTTGGCTTACATGGTGAGGACATTACCAGACAATTTTAATGAGGCCAAGTCCATCACCTTCAGCATGCTGGTGTTCTGTAGTGTCTGGATTGCTATGATCCCGGCTTATCTGAGCACTAGAGGGAAATACATGGTGGCTGTGGAGATATTTGCCATTTTGACTTCATGTGCTGGAATATTAAGCTGCTTATTTTTTCCTAAAGTGTATATCTTATGTTTGAAACCTGGAAGGAATTCCAGAACATTCATCCTCCAGAAAAGAAATATTTAATTTTAAATTAGTGTTCTACAAATCTTAAAGGGTCTTTTGGGAATTACTATGTTTTTTTTTTAACAGATAGGCTATATTCTCCCTCTTTTTTCTGTTTTGTTCAGGCTTTCCTAACCATGTAAACAAATCACGCTGGCTTATACAGTATCCTGTATGTTGCATTTTCTGTTGCTGTATCCAACCAAACCCATGATGCACTGCTCTTTTCTCTACCAGAGCACAAGCACTGCCCCTAACAATGCCCAGCTAGTTTATGGCTCCTCCCACCCAGCTACCTACTTAGACACTCCCCTATCAGTGCCCATTTTGATGCTTTGACATATCAATGGACATGATATCACAGGAAATAAGAACGAGCTGCATGGACATGGTCAATTGACCACAGTCCACAACAGAACTTCAAGTAATAAAGGTAAAAGAAATAAAAAATACAGCTACCTTCAGAAATTTTATTTATGTTGATGCAAACTGGAAAACCCTTTTAAAATTTAAATTTAAATGTAAGAAAATAACATAATATTTATTAATTATTAAGGATGAAATCATTATTTGTATGCAAATGTGCACACTTAATAAATCTGTGTTAAATTTGCAGAATTGTTTTGCTTTTTACTGCTTTAGGCAATCAGTTTTATTTTTGTCTTTTTATTTTCATTTGTGGGGTCGGCAATGACATATTTTCGCAGAGATAGCAGGTTTCAAAATCCACTTCACTTCAGCATAACAAATTAGCATCCAAGTTGTCGCGTCACTTGGACAGGTGTTACAAGGTAACAAGGTGTACAAGTTACAGCACAATATAACGTAATGCAAAAAGAAATACCTACCCTTCTGGGCTCTACCTAATACACCGGCAATTCCTGTCTCCCCTATAGAGTCCTGTACACACCAGGGGAGATCTTGCTTTACTCATCTTCATGGTCAGCCAGTCTCCAGGCTCTGACCACAGCGTTCAGCTCTCCAGGCTTTAATCTCCCAGACTGGCATTCTGGCTTTATTCCCCCCAGTGATGATCTCTACAGGCCTCACCTGGGATCATCTTGGGCACCTGTAATGGAGGGGTGTGGGCTACACTCCCACTACAAATCCTATCTTCCAGTCCAAAGAAATCTAGCCCATATAAACTTAAACAAAGAGCTCCAGCAAATTACGCTCTACTGAATCAAATGCATTTTTATAGATTTTAGTTATATCACCCAGCTGAGGAACCCACTTTCACTCGACTATAGTATCATTTTTTTTCTGCTGGAGTCCACTTTCTACTCAGGTACATCACTGGGTGTTCCTCCCCATTTACCACCTGTGACAGGACTCCCAAGCTTGTATCAGATACATCTGTCTGGACCAGAAATTCCGTTCCAAATTCCGGGGAAATGAACAGTGGTTGTTCACACAGAGCAGAATTTAGGCTCTGAAAAGCCTTCTCTGTCTCTGTGGTTCACTTCAACATTACTGACTTAGGGCCTTTCCAATAGTGTTGTGATTGAGGCAAAAGTTGTTATGAATCAACAGTAGTAACCAGTTATGCCAAGGAAGGCCCTCAAGGCAGAGGCTCCATGTAACGCGAATGGCATCAGAACATACTTCAACAGCCCATTTGGAGTGGAGAATGCCATCTCCTCTTTCGCCTCCTCTGACAATGGTATCTGGCAATAAGACTTTGTAAGGTCAAGTGTTGTGACATACCTTGCCTTCCTAAGCCTTTCAATAAGTTCATCTACTCCGGGCATGGAAGACGTGTAAAACTTTGACACCTCATTTAACATCCTGAAATCACTGCGAACCTCCAAGTCCCTTTGGGTTTCAGGACTAGTATAAAAGAGAGTGACCACTCACTGGTAGATTTCTCAATGACCCCTAAATCAAGCATGCGCCTGACCTCAGAGGTTACTGGCCCTCTACATGCTTCTGGTATCATGGCATCATGTATGGCTTTAGGTTCACCTTACTGTGAGGCTACAGTAAGTTTTAACACGTTTTAATATGGTGTTTTATCAGATGGGTATGGCCAGGTAGGTCAGAAAACGTCCTCTTTTTCCTCCTTTGCCTCTTGTTTCTTGTGCACTGAGAGTGTCTCACTAATTTTTACCTGGGGGAATTGGTTGCAACACATCATTAACTATAGTCTGTGTGGCCACCAAAGATTCATGATCTTTTCACGGCTTGATCAGATTTACATGGTTAATTTGGAGGGTTTTTTTCTGATTGGTGCACCTTGTAGTTAACCTCACCCACCTACATATTAAACTATCTTGTAGGGACCCTGGCACTTTGACAGGAACTTACTTTTCACTGTGGGCTCTAGAATAACGACCCTGTCCCCTGGATTGAAGCTTCTCACCCTATCAGATCTATAAAAATTCTACTCTGAGCCTCCTGAGCTCTTTGTAGGTGCTCTTTGACAATAGACATCACAGTCCCTATCGAGTCTTGCATTTGGGCCACATGCTCGATGACACTTTTATACGGAGTCGCCTTGGTCTCCCAGGTTTCTTTGGCCACATCTTGTAAACCCCTTTAATGATGGCCATAGATTAACTGGAATAGAGGAAACCCTGTAGAAGCCTGGGGCACGTCTGACAGAAAACATCAGGTAGGGTAGCAGTCAGTCCCAGTCATGGCCATCCTTTTCTACTACTTTGTTCAACACCTGCTTCAGGGTCTTGTTGAATCTCTTGACTAACCCATCTGTCTGGGGGTGATACACAGATGAACGAATGTGTGTGATTTTAACCCCTTTGCAAAGGGATAGCCTCACAGTAAGGTGAACATAAAGCCATACATGATACCAGAAGGGTCTTTAAAGATGGCGCCTGCTCTTGAGCAGAGAACGGCACCATAGCCGCGGGTGGCCTGCTGTTTCCTATGGCAGACAACCGTGGCTTATGTCCGCAATCGGCAGTAATGCCGATCGTGGACGTTTGACCCTTCAGATGCCGTGGTCAATCCCGACCACAGCATCTGAGCGTAGAAAACACCGGAAGTGCACACTTCCGGTGTTGCTCCGGCTCCCCTATATGGCGATCGGAGGAGCCGGAGCATGTGTGCAGCAGCCCCTTCCTTTGAGAATGGCAGGAGGCTGCTGCATAGTATTTCCTATGGAGCTCTTGCCTGTAATAGGGCTCCATAAAAAAGTAGTAAAATCATCATAGACTCCAATGCAAGTGTATTGGAGTCTATGAGAATAGCAATCAGAAGATTGATTTTTATAGTTTCCTATTAGAACTATTAAAAAGTTTAAAATAATTGAATGAATAAAGTTTTTAAAAATTAAAAAAAAAATAAAAAACATAAAAATTCAAATCAACCTCCCTTTCCCCAAAAATAAAAATAAAATAATGAAAAAAATTTAAAAATACACATCATGAGAATCTCCTTAGGGGCCCCTATACGGGAAAACATGTAAAACAATTCTCTTGAAATATTTTTGGACACCATGTTTCTTAGAGGTACAGCTTCAGGGTAACGGGTAGCATAGTCCAACACAATGTATTGGTGTCTTAACAATAGAACCTACCAAATCTATAGCAATTCTTTAAATGGTACTTCAGTACCAAGGGACTACGGAAGTGTGATGCTGGGGCATAACTCACAGTATATCTTTACTTCCTCATACACCCCAGGCCAGTAAAACCTGTGTAAGACCCTCTCCTATTTTTTGCTAGTCACCAAATGACAACCAAGTACATGGGTATGTGCTATCTAGTACCATACGTTGGTATGATTTTGGTACAAGAAGCTGCTACACATTTCAGAGTTGACCTGGGTAACCTGGTACACAAGTTCACAATTCATGGCAAAATGTGGAAATTTCTGGTCAGCTTTTGGTTCTTGTGGTACCCCATTTATTATGGTAACATTTTCTCAAACATTTATGAGAGTGGGGTCTCTCAATTGCTTGGTATCAAAGATACCCCGAGACACTTCTAAATGCTACACAATTTTCCCAGAGGGGGTTCCTTCTTCCCCAGCTA
>ONZH01006037.1:40000-44412 GCA_900303285.1 Rhinella marina
CGCCATAAAGTCTCCTTCCTGAAGTATCGATTTTACTGATCGAATAGTCTCCATCCGAAATCTTTTCTTTTGAAGATATTGGTTTAGGAGACGTAAATCGATAATAAGCCTCCACTTTCCGGATGGCTTGGGGACAAGAAACACCGGAGAATATACCCCTAAACCTCTTTGGAGGAGGGGAACCGGTTCCAGAGCCGATATTGAGATTAATTTCTGAATCTCTGTTTCCAATAGGGCCTGTTTTGTTGCCTGCAAGGTCCTTGAGACCATGAACCTTTGGGGGGGTCGCGCGAGAAAAGAAATTTTTAATCCATCTTTTATTATCTCCAACACCCATTTTTCCGAAATCTGAGACTCCCAAGAATTTATGAAGGAGCTCAGCCGACCCCCAACAGGCAGAAGACTGGCGTCAGAATTCTGGCTTCTTCTGATCACCGCGGTTGTGCTTTTGTGCACCTTTGGAGCGGCCACTTCTTCTTCCTCTGCCCTGGTATCTTCCACGACCGGAATGAGGAGGAGATCTTCTCTTGTCCCACTTACGAAAGGGCTGGTTCCTCTGGGGAAGACTCTTGCCCTTCTTATCAGCTATCCCTTCCATGATGGTGTCAAGCTGAGGTCCAAAGAGTTTGCCAGGGGCATACTCCATATTAATGAGGATATTCTTAGACGGGACATCCCCGGACCAAGGGCGGAGCCAAAGGGCTCTTCTGCCCGACACAGCGACTGCCATACCTCTGGCAGCTAATTTAACCTGTTGTGAGGAGGAATCACAGAGGTAATCTGCAGCCAGGTTAACTTTTTTGAAGGAAGATAAAATATCCTTCCTTCTAACATTTTTCTCTATATCTTCTTCAATCTTGGCGATTGAAGACTTCTGGCTACTTCCAAAGAAGCTATAGCCACCGATTCTTGGGCAGATGAGGATGAATATGCCAGTTTAAAGGCCGTCTCCATACGCCTATCCAGAGGATCCTTTAAGTTGGATCCGTCATCAGCGGGAATAATGGTACGTCTTGAAAGTCTGGAGATTGCCATATCCACCTTAGGGGGAAGGATCCAATCTATTGATTGATCCGCAACCAGAGGATAAAGGGTTTTAAACTTTTTGGTTATAGCTGGACCCTTATCGGGTTTCTTCCACTCAAAGGACATCATGTCTCTGACTTTTTCCTCCACCAAAAAGGCCCTTGGCGCTTTTGTGGAGGATGAAGATTCCCCTCCTACAGATGGGTGCAACTCGTCATGGACGGCTCTCAGTAGTCGATTAAATTTCTCAAACTGGAAATAACATCCCCCGGCATCATCCTCTTCAATATAATCCTCATCATCATCATCATCATCATGAGATGAACCATGAACCTCATCCACTACCATGAGGTCCTCCAATGCAGTGGATCCTGAGGGAGAGGGAATGTCTCTCCTAGGGCGTTTGGCAGATCGCCCAGAGCTAGTCAGCCTGTCAATGGACTTGTCTACATAATCCTTCATCCATGTCACCACTTCTCTTAGAGAAGGTTCAGGTGGTTCTTCTTCCTCTCTATTCAGGCAGGTCTGACATACAGAGACCTCATAGCCTTCAGGAAGGGTATCCTTACAGATTTTGCAGGCTGTAAATCTGCTCTTTGCAGCCACCTTGCCAGGTGGTCTCTGCTCAGAATCCATCTGCAAAAGAAAGAATTAAATATGATTCACAAGAAATGATGGAATAAAAAAGTCCTCTCTAACCCTAACTGACTTAACCTACAATGGTAGACAAAGTAAGGGTATATCACTGAAGATAAGATGTACTGCCACTTTAATGCAGGAGTGCACAGTACCAAGTCAGGAACAGACTGACAAACTAAGGTGGAGGAGGCTGGATAAGAACGTGGAAGGGGAGAAAACCCCGCCCCCAACACGCCCACCTGCTGCAGACACAAGGCAGAAAGGCAGGAAGATACACAGGATTATTTATATAGATATTATGCTATAAAAAGGGACCTAAGTCCCAATAGAAGAGTTACTTCCCTGAAAATTAACATTTTTAAAACCAGGAAGGCTGCAAAAAAACCCAGAAGAGAGCAAACAGGAAGTGCCCCTGGCGCCATCTTGGAGGGAATCCATGCGTTCCACAGGAGGCTGATCCAGTTCTAACAGCACTCTCCATGCAGCCACAGGAAAGGAGAAGGGAAGAAAACTAACAGAAGATCCTTCACAGCCCAGGAACAGTCCTAGGACCTAAGATAAGAAAAATATATAGATTAGAAGGGGGGAAAGAAACTTCCCAGGAGGTGGGGGGGTGTGCGCCCTGCAGCACACCCGGCGGGACAAATAAAAAAAAACTCAATGAGGTGGGGGGGTTAACCCCTTCTTATACTGAATGGGGGATGGGTTATTTAAATTTATTAAAGTTTGGGTCATTAAATATTCCCAATCGTCCTGCAGAGCTCACGGGGGCAAAATTACCCCCATATTGTTGTGCTGCTCATGGACGACAGGGAAATATATATATATATATATATATATATATATTATTACATAGACAAATTCTAAAGGGGGGTTCAGTACCTCTTACCTCCCATTACCTTCTTAGAAATAGGCTATTAGTAATTAGGCAATGAAGGGCAGGGACTGACACCCCTCCCCCCTTCAGAATTTGAAGCATATAAGCATATGTCTATGGGAGGGTTGCTGTGTGGTAAGCAGTGACATTAATATATATATATATACATATATAGACACTAATGACAGAGTGTAAACTCACTGTGTCCACTTCCCTTCCACCCTGCAGCACATGTGAGGACTGCCTGCTGTATTTCATTTAGGGCCCCACTTAAAATTTTGCCCAGGGCCACACTTTGTCTAAATCCGGCCCTGGACAAAATTTTAAGTGGGGCCCTAAATAAAATATTGCATAAATAACACAGTCACATATAGCCTAAGTAACTGAATAATATTACCATAGTCTTACTGAATAAAAAGCACCAAACAAAGACCAATATAACCACCATACAGTGACTATAAAGTGTAGATACTAGTCCTACACAGGAGCTTAGAAGAACAAGTGTTATCTGGGGCCTATCTTTAGGATAGGTCATCAATATCAGATTGTCTGGCGTCCATCTTCCAGGACCCCTGCCAATCAACTGTTGGGAGGCCAGTGATGACACTGTATATCAGTCACAAGGCCTAGTTGCAGTTCAGTCCCATTCAAGTGAAAGGAGATGAGCTGCAATACCACGCACAACTGTTGTCTAGTGTTACGGTGCTCTGCTTGGTAAGCTATAAAGAGACCGCAGTGCACACCGGAGCTCTGGTGAGCACAGCGGCCTGTTCAAACAGCTGATCAGTGTGGGTGTCAGGAGACGGATCCCCACTGATCTGATATTGATGGCCTATGCTGAGGATAGACCATCCATATCAAATTCCCAGGTAAACCTTTTAAGTAAAAAAACAAGAAGCAGGTTGGACAGACAAACATATACAGTGTAACTCTCCTTTACAAAAATTTTCTACATGTCATAGTGACCTGCCAATTTAGATTGATGGAAATCGGGGGAATGAGACCCCACTTAAGCAAGGAGGCAGAAATACTTGTACTATCTCTCCTTACTAACAAAAGACTGGATCACAGACTTTCTATAAGGGTCCATTCACATGTCTGCAACTGTTTTGCAGTCCACAAATTGCGGATCCACAAAACACGGACGCCGGCCATGTGCATTCCATATTTTGCAGACCGCACATGGCCGGCACTATAATAGAAATGCCTTTTCCTGCCCGTGTCTTTGGACAAGGATAAGACATGTTCTATTTTTTTTGCATTGAAAATAAATAGGTCCTCACCCATTCCGAAAAATTGCGGAACAAATGCGGATCCATTTCTGGACGTGTGAATGGACAGTCTCATGCACATGACAGTATCTATGGCTGCTGTCTGCATCCGTACTTTCTTTCCGTGGCCTCACATAAAAATAGAGCATGTTTTTTTCTCTAGACTGGAAAAAAAAAGATGGCATGCTCGTCGGCAAGATCCGTGTTTTGCAGACCACAAAACAGATACGGTCATGTGCATGAGGCCTTACCCAGTCCTCAGCTAGCGAGGAGAGACAAGACAACAGAGCACTTCTGCCTCCTTCTTGCCTTTTTTCTCACTTTTTTTTGCACTTCTGCCTCCTTGTTCACGTATAATAGAATATATATATATATATATATATATATATATATATATATATATATATATATATATATACACTCTTATATAAATGAACAAGGAGGCAGAGGTGCATATACATACACACACACAGATATATACTCACATCAGCATATATATATGAACATACACAAAAAGAACATAAATACAGTATATATATATATATATATATATATATATATATATATATATACAGTCATGGCCAGAAGTTTGAGAATGA